>ONZH01018836.1:0-20577 GCA_900303285.1 Rhinella marina | reverse complement strand
CCCATCAGGGGTTTTTCCCCTACCCATTTTAAAAGATAAGTCCAGGCATTAATTACTTTCTGTGCCCTTATTTTACCCAGAAACTTAGGCCCCATTCACACGACTGTAAGTGAATGGGGCCGTATTTTGCGGATAGATACGGCCCCATTCACTTACGGTCGTGTGAATGGGGCCTTATAAATTGCACGGACTTATCCTTTAAGCTAGCTGGTGACAGCACTAAAAAAAAAAAAGTATACATCCATTGGTTTGGGCGCTGCACTCGGTTAGGACATCAAACTGGTGTAACAAAGATATATATATATGTCTTGCCAACAGCCATAGGCCCAGATTCAACTGGTTTTACACCAGAGTAGTTGCGTCAATTTGTAAAGCAAGTGGCAGTGAGGTGTCCATTTCATGAAAATTGGACACATATTTTTGTATATAATGGAACTGGCATAAAAGCCTTCTTGAATTTGTGCCTTTTTAAATGTCCTTTCTTCACCTCATGGATTCTGTGGGTGAGGTTGTCTGTCTATTTCACCGTATCCGTATCCTACTAGACTAGCTGTAATGTTAGAGGGTTTTTTTTTAACGTTGACTGTCCTGTGCTGAACTCAACATCAACTTTTTGTCATGTATAAAAACTGATTTTTTACAAGCGTGCATATTCTTAGCTTCCAACTTCATTTCTCTGTACTAGGCCCTTCTGGGTCCAAAAGAATACTGCTCTTACTAATGCCCACCATCAATTGTCTATTTGGAAACTACTGGGTGCAATCAAGTGCTGCCTCCTCTCCTCCTCCTCAACTTGTCTCTTCTCAACCTACTGGTTCACACCCAGTCCTCAAAAATAATGTTTTAGGGTCTGTTCACCACCAGGCCTTCTACCTTAATGTTTTCAGGGGTCTGTTCACCACAAGTCCCTCAAAAATAATGTTTTAGGGTCTGTTCACCAACCAGGCCTTCTACCATAATGTTTAGAAGGGTCTGTTCCCCACCAGGCCTTCTACCATAATGTTTTCAAGGGTCTGTTCACCACCAGGCCATCAATCTAATTTTTTCACGGCTGTGACTGATGCCCTTCTTTATGTGTAATAAAAGGTGTATCGGAAGTGCCTGTTCCTTGAAATTTTTGGCTGGACTTGAGCTTTACGTACAAGTCATCATATATTTCATAACAATTTTTCTTCAAAGTATGTCAGTTAAGGGTTAAGGTTTTAAAAAAAAACACAAAAACACAGGTTTAAAGGAAAAATATTTTAACAATTACAAATTATTAATAAAAAACAAAATAAAATAAATATTAAACTGGAGGTTGACGACGCCTCGCCAACATGGCTTGCATCGCCGACACCTCTAATTGAAGGCTGCGTTTGGATGCGGGAGGCAGCATAGAGCCGCTCATTGATCCTTCTGAGGGCTGGCCTCCAATTCGAAGTCTGTGGGGATAGCTGTAGGGGTGGAAACCATTATACAATTAGTATTATCTAGTTAAAGGGTTGTTGCACAAAAAATATTCTACACTTTCAAAGCAGCAACTGGATTTGAATACTTTAGCAGTTACATGTCATTAAATATTTTGTATATCTACTCGAAACTGACTCAGTTATTCAGTGAAATGTATTTTATTTGAGCCTTTTTTTTCTTATGTCTTTGAACAGCTCACTGACAAGGTCGCACATGCTCAGTTTAAATCTTCTCTGCCTCCTCAATCTTAAAACTGCCTCCTGTCCTGAGCTGTGATAGGGAGAGATGGACACGAGTCCTGACATGCAGCAGAATAGACACTAGTCACACTACCCTTCAGTAACCAGCTTGATGTAGCAGAGTAATTGGGGCAGATCTCTGGATCTATATGAGGTGCAGGGCTGTTTCTCGCTTTGTTAAAAAGAGATTGCCAATGTACTATAATACTATGTGATGTATGTCATCTTTTTCTTAAATATTTTTGGTGTAACTCAAGTTTCTACTTCTTTCACTACGTTGATTTTAAAATTATTGTGATATGTCTGCTTCACTAACCACTTGGAGAACATAATGTTACACAGTCTAGTTATCATAACATGTTGGGTGACATGATCCTAGTGCTTGAGAATATTTCACTTATGTGAATTATGGCTTTGTACTTACTAGACACCCATACGGCGTGGTCCTCCCAGGGTCCTGGGGAAAACTCTGCCTCCCTGACGGTTGGAGCTACAAAAGATAAAGCATAAATTTAGATTCTATTTTGAAGACAGAAGTTCCACCAATTACACTTTTGATTTTAGCGGACGCCGAGGTGACTAAGTGAAGGCGTCTATGACTGACGAGCGATGGTGCATTAAAGGGTTAATGAACTCAGCGTGCAGTAAGGGGAAAAAATGGTTCTGCCCGCGGGGGTGTTTCTCTTGTGGACACTGTTTCTAATTACCAGCAAGAGGGTGTTTCTTTTAACCCACACCCCTGAGTCCTGGATGGCTGAGGTGGTGGTAGCGGCTAAGGGGTTAAAAGGATGGCCCTGATAGGGGGATGGCCTCTTTCTCCAGCATCTGCACTGAAAGCTTCCCACCCTCCCTTCCCCATTATTTCATCTTTTTCTTTACTTTTTCTGATTCATTTCTGGTTTGTTTCAGTGTTTTACATTACAAGTCACAACAGAGGTCGGTTGACGATTTCAGACGGAGAAGAAGGCAGACTTGCCCACAGAACGCTGTGGGGCATAGCGCTTCAATACTCCGGGTTATGGTGTTTATGGTCAACAAGTTGAAGTTTTGGATAAGATAAGAAATAAAGCTGTGACCGACCCTTACCCAACTTAAGGAGGTGTGTGTTTTATTGGCCGGCTGCGAGGGTGGTTTGGTGGGGGGTTTAGAGAGGTCAGTCTCGGCAGTCTACCTACCTTCTACCTCGGGGGCTGTTGGAGTGGCAGGTGGGCTCCTCTGTGGCTGGGGTTCAGGCGGGGTAGAGGGCCCCTGTGGTGGTGCAGCAGCTGTAAAAAAACATTAAATAATGGCATTTCATTCAACTCAAATGAACAGTTGTAATTGCTGATGTTGATACATGTGAATAGTTTGGTGCTGGATCCCATTCCTAAACACTAGTGCTCTTATATCACTGCTGCTGCACTCCCACATAGCCTGGATTAAAAATTAATTAAATATGTTTACACTTACTAGAAGTTGATGGAACTGTGGTGGCCGTCAGGCCTCGACAGTGACGTCGCTGACGTCGCTCTGCAACATAAATCCGTACACAATTGATATGATGACCGTTTTTAATACTAACACTGTATACTACTATGAAGATATTATGGGTGAGAGGAGGGCGATATGATGTGGAGTGGGCATTTAAAGTTAAGGGATCATAGAATATCTGGGATGCATATTTGATGGAGGGGGCATTTCTTGGGAGGGTTGAATGAATGAATAAAAGATGTCTGTGTGTCACATTCTGCAGGTACAAACATAACAAATATAAATACAGCACATACAATGCACTAGTATACCATAGCTCCCGTCCCAACCGTTCAGGATTAGGCTGGACTGTCAGGATTTTAGCGGCTGAGTCCGGGAATGGGTGGCTATGTCCCGTGGTCAGCTGTCTTTGCATCCATAAGAAGCAGAGACGGGTGACGGTAAGCAGGGAGCAGTCCCTTCACCTTCCCCGACGTCCAGTGTAATGTCTCCTTGTGTCTGCCCACATACAGTATAATGTCTTCTCCTTGTGGCCCCAAGTGTTTTTTTATTCTAAATGGGTATTATTTATTGCAATACATTTCTTAATATCTTTATTGCGGGAATATTTTTGATATCGCCCACTCCAGACACATTAGATGCAGCATGAGCACGTCTTTGAGTCTGTGTGTAGGAGGAGGAAGCACTAACTATGAAGGGGCATATATTTAAGGGTACTTTCATACTAGCGAGAGAGATCCGGTGGGCTGCTATGGCCAGGAACAGCCCAACGGATCTCTCCGGATCCAGCATTTGCCTGACACAAAAAGGAGAATGGCCAACCCCATCAACAATAATGGGTGACGGTGCTGAACCGGCCGCTATCCAGCAAGAACGCCGGGAATTTGCAGGGCAAATACCGCGGATCAGCCTGCCGGATCACCACCACATATGTGAAAGTAGCCTAAGGCAAATTACTGTGAAGGGGCACGTATCTGAGAATATCTTCACTTGTTTGAGTGGAGTTAGAGGCGTGGCCTAGCATGAAAGAAAATTTCTGCAGCGCACCACGCACGCCCACGTTGTCCTTCTATACGGTTTTCATTATTGGCACTGGTATCAGGGTTGCCAACCAAAATTTTTTTTTTCTGGACAACTTTGGACAACATCCCAAAATCATGGATGGTTAACATTTTTAAAGGAAGAATTTGAAAACCATAATGAAGGATAAATATAAAGTAATAAAGGTCTATAGCTAAATATACTGATCAGAACTCATTACCACCATTTACTGTAAGCTGAAAAATGATGATAATTACCACCAAAATAATCTAGTATAACCAGCCTCTAAAAAATCACAGACTTTTTTCACGGACATTGGAAAAAAGTTGCCTATTTTTACGGACTGTCCAGAAATTTGTGGACAGTTGGCAACCCAGACTGGTATATATACAATACAGTACACTAATTTATTAACATGATTTTACTTTTTAAATATTTGTTACTTACCCCTTCTTATCTCCTCCCGTATCTCCTTTAGCCACTCTGGGGTTTTTATTTTTAGATCCGACCATCGGCGTTGGATCTGGCCGGAGGTCCGCACAGTCCTACACCTATGTAGGAGGCCTCGGATCACCACCTCTATGACCTCCTTTTTGTGCACATGTTGATGGGGGTGTGGGCCATCATAGTTCTCCCGGTCCATTGACACGGACCATGTATTTGAGCTCCTCTGAGCTAAAAGCAGCTGCTCTTCTTGCCATCGCTAGGCCTCTACGTCGTGCGTACGTGCGTACGTACGTGCGTACATACGTACGAATATTACGCTAATGATTTGTACGCTAATGCGTACGTATTCCGTCAAGTAGCGTACTTTTAACAACGCTACACTGTATGTTCGTCACTGGAGTAGGAATGTTCGCAGACGCAGTGTATTTGTACGCTAATGCGTACATATTCAGTTAAGTAGCGTACCTTTGACAACGCTACACTGTATGTTCGTTACTTGAGTAGGAATGTTCGCAGACGCAGTGTATGCGTACGCTAATGCGTACATATTCATTTAGTTAAGTAGCGTACCTTTGACAACGCTAGACTGTATGTTCGTTATTTGTGCGGGAATGTTCGCATTAGCGTACGTATTAGTGTAGATTCTCAAATATGCGTATATTCGTTCGTATAAGGTTCGTTTTAGGTTCGGTTCGTACGAATCCGAACTTCAAGAAAGTTCGCCGAAGCGAACCGAACCGAACTTTTCAAAAGTTCGCTCATCCCTAATAAATATACATTGACATAGCAGTGCTCTAAAATACAGCCAAGAAAGGCAGCCAAGACAAATCAAAAACCAACTCAAAACACAGACAAATTATAAGATCACAGGGAAATAATAAAATTCAATGCTCAGTGCAAAGAAAATATTAGAGGTGCAAAACTCTGAGGATACACTGAAACAACATACAGTAATAGACAATGATCTGAAAACAAATGCAAAGAGCATATGCTATATCCAGAAACTAGAGAAGAAAAAGGCCTGGACATAAAAATGCTAAGCAATCAACAAGATTGCACAGGGCGATTACACTCAACCTGCACTATCCCTGCACTCTTCCTATCCAATATTCTACAGCTTAAGTGACTACTCACAACACCAATAGGTGGGCAGTTTGTCATCATATTTCAATTGTGTCTCTGGGGTATCACTCGATGTGTGCGCTCTGCTGTCACATCTTATCTATACAACTTTCTATCCTTTGCTGAGTGCATACATTGGCTGCAGGATCCAGTTGGTGATAGGCCATAAATCCCTCTATCAAAGTCACAATGCAAAATATTACCAGATCTCTCTGCAGCAGTCTCTAAAAGGTAAGTGTATTCGCTTTTCCATGAATCCAGTTTCTCCATCTTTCATATCCTGCATAGTCATTCTTCAGAGAAAAGTTTTATATTCATGGTCAACAACAGTGCATTGTGTTTTATGGAGAAGCCATAGATTAGAGACCTCAAACCTATAGTTACAAAAAGTTTAATGCACATGCCTGAATTATAACTCGGTCTTGTAAATAACAGGTCTTCGTTAAGTGTGTGTAAGGTCTCCACTGTATCTCCACATGCCTCACCTTTTTCACCACTGTGCTGCCTCAAATAGTTATACACATGCAAAATCATAAAGGTCTCCTCAAAAAAGATACTTACACTACACTACTAAACTGTGAGTCTTAGTTCATGTATTTAAGTGTATATTATATGCAAAATTGACAAAATAATACAGGAAAAACTACAAGTTTACTTTTCCATTTCACTTTTCAATCAACCTGCTTATGAAATACCCTCTGCAGACATCCTACATGCACAAGCTCCAGTCTATCAGCAGTATTTACTAAATATTATATATTATAATATACAAATGATTAGAAGGATGTGAAAGAAATGCATGTTTGTATAGTACATAACATAATTCACCATATATATATATATATATATATATATATATATATATATATACATACACACACAATGTATATCTGTAAAGAGAATGTAGAAGACAATCAATTCCTTGAAAATTTACTCTATACAAGAGACATGCACAGACATAGGTCATATATTGATCTGAACTGTGAAATCATGTGTGAAATCAATTATATTGTGGAAATTATAATATTTTACACAGAATTAGGCATCCTTTCAACATTATACTGTGATTGTTCCTTTTCTATTATTTTGTATTTAACAAGATATATATTTTGCACTTTGATCATTTTTGGTAATTTGATGATTATACTGAAAATACATAATATGACTAAACTGTATGCTTATCCATATAGTTATAGTATTGATCAACTGTCTCCACAAAACAAACAAGTTTAAATTAGGTTATCAACCAAAATTGATTTTCCTGAATATCATTAGTGAAGCTTTAAAATACTGAGGAAGGTACAGGATAAATCCTGCGAGGTGTCTTTGCTCCTTCCATACCCTCATGTCATTAGAAATCCTGTCTTTTAGGGCTCGTTCACACGACCATATGTATTTTGCGGTCCACAAAAAACGGATCCAAAAAAAAATACGGATGACATCCGTGTGCATTCCGTGTTTTGCGGAACGGAACAGATGGCACCTAATAGAACAGTACTATCCTTGTCCGTGATGCGGACAATAATAGGACAAGACTCATAATCTTGCGGAATGGAAATACGGACATACGGAAATGGAATGCACACGGAAGACCTTGTTTTTTTTGCAGACCCATTGAAAAGAATGGTTCCGCATACGGTCCGCAAAAAAACGGAACGGACACGGAAAGAAAAATACGGTCGTGTGAACGAGCTCTTACTCTAGCAGTATACCATATGTGCAACCTGTGCAGCTGCACATGGGCCCTGCAGGTAAAAATGCCGAAATATAATAGTCATTTCTTCTGTGACATTACAGTGAGTCAGGAGGTCTACTATGACATCACAATTTTGTTTCCATCTGCAAAGGTGTTCTCATATTACATGTGTCTTTCAATCTGTATATCTGCTATGATATCACTATTTTGTTTTCAATAGGTCGGATACACTGCTGTGTCATCACAATTGTACTTCTATTAGGTAACTTCTGTTAAATCCCAGATAAGTTTCAGACAGGTAATCTGCTGTGACATTAAAAATGTGTTTCCAGCAGGAAACTTCTGTGACATGACTCGTCTTTTAGTCAAGTAAGCCACTGTGACCTCACAAGTGGGTTTTAGACAAGCAACATGTTGTAATATCTCAAATGTACAAAACAGGTAAACTGGTCTCTGTCTAGTAAGCTACTGTGATATCATATTTTGAGAAGTCAAGCACAGAGGTGTTCATACTATATGCTTACCCATAAAACCCCTAGCCACCATAATGCCCCATATTTTCCTGCAACAATGACATCAAGCATAACAATCATTGGCTTCAGATAAATGTTTTTTTTTTTTTTTTTTTTTTTTTTTTTGTATCATTTCCTGCCCTTACTCAAGTTTCTGGAAATCCTGGAAAATCCTTTTAAGTCCAGACACAGGCGAACAAGTTCAATGTGAGAAATGTGAGCAACACACTGCATGTGTGAGCGTGATTTCCCATTCTGTCCAGAGTTGCCAACCAGAATTTTTCTTTTTTCAGGACAACTTTCCCAAAATCACAGACAGTCAGGATTTTTTACAGACAAATTGGAAAACCATAATGAATGATAAAGATTAGAGATGATGAATCATTCAAAATTTTATTAGCCAAACATTTATCAAACTTTTCATAAGATTCGTATATTCTACGAATCTATTCGATTAATCTGCGTACAAATCATACGTTATTATGTGGCGTTTTGCGAACATTCGCACAATAATAACGAACGTTCAGTTTTAAAAGGTACGCAGCTTCTTTGAACACGTGCGCATGAGCGTAAATATTGCGTACGAAAATGAAGGGCTTTGCTGGAGAGGAATGGTGGAGCAGGAGGAACGCTCTGAGTCTGACCCCTGGCTACATATGGATACTGTATCAGCAGATGACAGCAGGTCATCCGGCTGAGACTGAGATATGCGTGCCATCCACTCCACTACCTCATCCACTTTCTCCTCCACTACAATTTTGTGCCTTGGTGGGTTAGCCTGGTGGAACACAGGCCAAGTATTGCGAATACTACAAGTAGAAGCTCCGGCTACAGGTCCTTTGGCAGTGCTGCCCTGTGCCACCTTCTCCTCTTTTTTAGAGCTCGAGGTCTGGCTGGAACTGGGCCCCTTTTGCTTATCCATTCCAGACATTTTTCACTTGACTCTGTGGCCCTGCATCTGGTTTTTGTCTTTGTCCCTGTCTCTCTCCCTATCTCTCTCCCTGCCTGATTAATTACTAGCCCTGCAATGGCTCTGCACTTGCCCTGCACTTGCCCTGAAGTATCCGTGATGTGTTATATGGATTCCCTGAACAATTACACCCCAATTTCAACAACACAGGCCTCAGTCTTTAGGAACTTCACACACAGTGCTTCTTCTCGTCTCAGCAGTCGCAGCAGAAGTGATGCGTCACTGGCTTACCGAGCCTGAGCCAATCAGAGCAAGCCCTGCCCACTAGGTCGGGTGACCGCTTTCTTCCCGAGCTTTTGCGCACGAATAACGAACTAACAGTAAAAGTTCGCTAAGTAATTGAATTCGTACGCAACAGCGTATAGAGTAACTTATACGTAGCATTAGTGTACAATTTATCGGACAAGTACATAGCGAATGCGTAGAAAGCCTTAGGAACATTTTCGAATCTTAACGGAGCGAATCTATAAATATTCAGATTCGCTTCGCAGCTAAAAATTTCCAAGAATCGATACGAATCAATGAATCAGCAAATAGATTCGCTCATCTCTAATAAAGATTATAAGTGATACAAGTTTATAGCTCAATATACTGATCCAAACTCATTGCCACCTGTTACTGTGAGCTGTAAAATGATCATCATTACCACTAAAATAATCTAGTCAAGTAGCATCAGCCTCAAAAAAATCAAGGATGCATCTATTCTTTTTTCTCAGACACATGAAAAAAGTCACTTATTTTTACGGACTGTCCAAAAATTTCTGTACAATTGGCAACCCTGGTTCTGACCTCTTCTCCTCTAAGAGCCCATTCATAAGACCGTGTGAATGGGTCCGCATCTATTCCGCAATTTTGCGGAATAGATGCAGCCCCATTCACTTCAATGGGCGGTGTGCGATGGTTCCGAGCCGCTGCACAATGCTGCAGATTTTGTTGTTAAAGGATCACTCCAGGCAAAAACTAAAAATTCATCCTTTGGTCAAAATCATGAGGATATACAGTACATGGTTTCATTTACCTAAATGGTGCTATTACAGAGATATCCTGCTGTCCAGGGGCGGATTGGCCATAGACCTTACAGAGAAATCTCCCGGTGGGCTGATGCCCAGGGGGCCACCTGGGCCTTCTTCATGGATGGCTAATGGAAGTTTTTGGGGATGTATTTTGTTCTGCTGGCAGTATTTTGTGATGGATTGTGGTTTTTGGCTCTGTTAGGGTGCTATAATGTGCCACAATATGGTATTTTTGGCCCTTCCTTCCATCAATTTGGACCTGACTACAACACAGGGACACTTTTAGTATTTTTTCCAGGGCCACTTTAAGTTCCCAGTCCGCCCCTGCTGCTATCCCCTACTAGGCCACAGCTGAAGCCTGTGCTGCCATAACAGTTGAGCAGTGCTGACCTGAGCCACTTCAGAGTCAGTATAAAATATACACAGACAGTATCACAAAATGTTACAATGATCACTACCCCCTGCAGGATACTTACAGGACACCAGTGATGTTGGGGCATTTATTATCTCAGCTCTCAACTACTGTAGGTATGTCAGCCTCCATGATGCCTTGTTTTTCATCACCAATCTTACATTTTCACCAGTGTGGAAGGGGTCTTAAAGAGTTCACATCACTGTTATTTTTCTGTTCTTCTGATCCGTCAGAACAGAAAAATACATAAAAAAAGAGGATCCTGAGCATCTGTGTTGCACATTTAGCATCCGTTTGAGCCATTTCCATCAGAGATCCATTAGTTTACATGAAAAAAAGTCCTGCATGCATTATGATGTATCAGAAGAATGGAAAAATACCGGTGATGAAAACTCAGCTTAAAGGGGTTGTCCCACGAAAAATATTCTACAGTTTTCAAACCAGCACCTGGATCTGAACACTTTTGTAATTGCATGTCATTAAAAATTTGGTATAGCTACTGAGTTATTCAATAATATGTATCTGTATAGGACCACTTAATTTCTTTTTTCTTTGACCGGCCGCACATGCTCAGTTTCAACTTCTTAACTGCCTCCTGAGCTGTGATAGGGAGAGCATGGACACGTCTCCTGAGCTGCAGCAGAAAAGACACTCCCTGAGCTGTCAGAGTGATATGAATCTAGCGGAGCAATGAATGGAGAGAGCTCTGGATCCATGTGAGGTACAGGGCTGGTTATAACTTTGTAAAAAAGAGATTGTCATGTCCTATATGATGTCTGATTTTCATTTTGTAGAGAGTTGTAATTAAAATATAGACTCAATTACTAGCCTTGGAGCAATGAAATGATGGAGATAGCAGCCACTTGATGGTACAATGTAGAAATTATGTAGTAACAGGAAATAACTGAGCAAAAGCCTGAACAGTGTAAAAGTAGGGAACATGTATCAACTCTTTTGACCAGAGTGGTAATTTAAAGGGGATTCTCTAACCCATAATATTGTTTCATTTGCACAGAAAATCATGAAGAAACTCTATAATGTGTACCTTTTACATCAAATGCTGTCAGTCAGCCTTTGTATAGGTTTTTCATCCCTTTTTTATGTTTATGATTGGTAAATGGTCAGTAATTGTGACTTATTTGGTAAGGTGCTTTTTCGCTGACAAGCATGTATGGAAAGTTTTATGCTTGAGGAAAAATGTCTCCTGAATTTTTTGGAATAGTAATATGCCTTTGCAGACCAAATTTCAGTACATTCATAAGAATTCATTTAATAATATATGAAATTTAGATTTTATTTCCCAAAGTTATGTTATATCCGGAGGTTATAATATTTAACACGTTCTTCTGCTCATCATAACATTTTCATTGTAGGTAAACATTGACAATAGCATCCAAATATGATGTGAATATTGTAAACCTGTATGTTTTACCTGTAATTGCAAGTTGTGTAACAAAAAATGTCATGCGAGACTTTCTCTTTCGTACCCTCTCTTTCCATGTTAGGTACAAGACTATTGAATTTCCAACCATGATGATGACAAACAAAATCCAAAGTGTAATCAGCTGTTCTGTCTAGAAAAATAGAAATGACATAATTAGAATTAGTATGCAACACATTTTCATGAAGATATATTATTATTAGAGATGTTTTCAAAAACAGCCGCTTCGCTGAATTTTCCCCTAAACTTGCTTAGATCCAAATTAATTTGTCACAAAGCATGCTAAATCAGGTCTATCCCAGCCTGTAGTTAAACTTTAGGGAGAATGTATTCTGGTGTACATCACTGTGCAGGGTCGCATCTGAATGACAGGCAGGTCACATATATGGCCATGCACTTTATTGTGCAGGTCACCAGCATTCCTAGCTAACCCCTAGCTAATAAAAAAAAAAACATGCAGTATCTTCAGTAAAGCAAAAAAAAAAAAAAAAGTGCTGCTCGTCCCAGCGGGTGTCCCAATGACAGTTAAGTGGAACAAAATAAAGACATGGAGGCAGTGCCAATAAAGTAGAGGAGGAAAAAAAAAGGTTATTTTAACCCATGTTATGGCAGTGCAAGCACATGCATTGGAATCCCTTCTCTTAGATGTAGAATTACTGTGGGTTACTATTAGGCCCCATTCACACGTCCGTTTAAAACATCCGCAATCTATCCGCATTCGTTCCGCAATTGCGGACGGTTTTTGCGGATATTTTGCGGATCCATTCATTTCAATGGGTCCTGATAATCTGCGGACATTGCACCGTATGTTGTCCGCATCCGTTAATCTGTTCCGTTCCGTTTTGCGGATCCGCAAACAGAAATCCTCCTGTCCTACTTTTCTCCCGAATTGCGGTCCGTAGCACAATGAAAGTCTATGGATCCGCAAAAAATGCGGAAGACATGCGGAAAGGCATCAGCATGTCATCCGTATTTGCGGATTCCGTTCCAGGACGGGGTGAAAAAAAAAAGATGTTATTCATCCTTCCGTTTTTTGCGGATCCGCAAAAAACGGATGACATATGGATACATCCTTTCCGTTTTTTATGGAAAGACGGAACGTATGTCCTGGAAAAACAGAGTTTTTTGCGGAACAACGGATCCGCAAAAAACTGACCGTTTTCCAGGATGTGCATACATACGGACGTGTGAATCGGGCCTTAGGCTTACTTCTCATTTCACTTATTTGGTCAGTAATTGTCAGCCCAAATCAGGTGCAGGTAAAACACACAGACCAGGTGCAGATCTATTCATAATACCTAATCCGAGAGTAGGTTTGGCTCCAAAATTTGCCTCACAATAAGGCCTCATGCACACGTGTGCCGGCCGTGCCCATGCTGCGGGCCGCAAACTGCAGTCCACAATGCACGGGCACTGACCGTGAGGCCACCGCATGCGGATCGCGGACCCATTCATTTGAATGAGGTCTGCGATCCGCATCCGACGGTCCGCACCACAAAAAAGTAGTGCTTGCGCTACTTTTTTGCGGTGTGGAGGCACGGCCAGAAACACCACGGAAGCACACGGTAGTGCTTCCGTGGTGTTCCGCTCCGTGCCTCCGCTCCGCATCTCCCGGATATTGCGGCCCCGCCGTATGCAGCCCGCAGCACGGGCACGGCCGGCACACGTTCGTGTGCATGAGGCCTTAGGCCTCTTTCACACGACAGTATTTTTTGCGGGCTCAGAGCCGCATTTTTTGCTAATAAAATGAGGACCCATTCATTTCTATGGGTCAGCAAAAATACTGACAGCACACTGTGTGCTGTCCGCATCCGTATGTCTGTTCCGTAGCCCGCAAAAAAAAATAGAACATGTCCTATTCTTGTCCGTTTTGCAGAGAAGGATAGGCATTGTTACAATGGATCCACAAAAAAAAAACGGAAGCCATACGGACGTCATCTGTTTTTTTTGGCGGATCCGCAATTTGCAGACCGCAAAACACAACGTTCGTGTGAAAGTAGCCTAAGGCTAGGGCTACACGGCGGCAGTTGTCGCACAACAGCCGTTGCAGCCCGATCCCTGAGTAGCGGGGATCCCATAGAGATGAATAAGATGCCGCGGCAGTTGCAAGAAATCCAACACGGATGGATTTCTTGCGACTGCCGCAGCATCCCATTCATCTCTATGGGATCCCCGCTACTCAGGGATTGGGCTGCGACGGCTGTTGTGTGACAACTGTCGCTGTGTAGCCCTAGCCTAAGTGATGGAAATAACTAACCAAATAACAGTGTGAACTCTACCTTACAGGTCAATGTAAGCATCAGCTCTAATTTATTGGCATGGACTTAAAGTGTGCAGTGTCCCAAAATTCAGGGAGTGGCTCCATGACACTAGGGAGGGTGGCAACAGTAAGGCTATGTTCACATCACTGTTTATTTTTCTGTTCTTCTGATCCATCAGAAGAACAGTCCAAAAAAACGCATCCTGTAGTTCGAGTATTCGCCTTCACATCGTCAGTATTTGGTCAGCATTTGATCAGTAATGGTACGGTAAAAACAAGAGTAGGTCCAAAACAGAGATAACATGTGATGGAAATATTTGCATGTCTTCTGTGTTTAGGACCCACTCTTTTGGCTTCCAAATCATGATCACATCCTGATGCAAAATACTGATAATGTGATAGAGGCCTAATGCTCAATTTGCTTGAGTTTTGGCCATTTACCTCTGAAATCGTCTTTATTAAGATGGAAAATAAGTCCTGCATGCAGAACTTTAATAGCCTCTATCACACAGTCAGTATTTGGTCTTTTTTTGCATCAGTATTTGACCAGTATTAGTAAGTCAAAAACAGGAGTGGATCTAAAACAGAGATAATGTGATGGAAATATTTGCATGTCTTCTGTGTTTTGGATCCATTCCTGCTTTTGGATTTCAAATCATGATAAAATCCTCATGCAAAATACTGATTATGTGATAGAGGACTTCTGGATACTCAAGAAACAGGACCATTTTTCAGTTCTTCTGATCAGAAGGAAAAATAAATGGTGATGTGAACATGGCCAAACAGGGACACTAGAGGCACCATAACAGATTGAAGAGGGTGGAAACAGCATGTAGAGTCAAAATAGTGGCCCTGGAACAGAGTAGGGATGCAACAGCAGTGGTAGTAACAGCAAAAGGCAGGTTGCAGCATCAGAATAGTGGCAGCAGTACGTGGGCAGAAGTAGATGGCTATTTGTATTTGTCACAATGGTCCGGTGTGGCAGCACACTACAGTCAGATCTTAAGGGCCCTTTCACACGACCGTATGCCCTCCGAGACATACGGTCTGTGAGCTGGCCATATTTCCCGGAGCGACATCGATCGTGCGCACGGGAGCGCACAGCATCATTGATTACAATGATGCTGTGCACGTCGGGCCGCCCGCGGGACTATTGTCCCGCACTCATATGATTTTATGAGTGCGGGACAATAGTCCCGCGGGCGGCCTGGCATGCACAGCATCATTGTAATCAATGATGCTGTGCGCTCCCGTGCGCACGATTGATGCCGCTCCGGGACATATGGCCTGCTCACGGACTGTATGTCTCGGAGGGCATACGGTCGTGTGAAAGGGCCTTTACTGTCAGAATGATCTAGTCTGTTGTATCAGGAACCAGTGTCTGGAAATTCCTGGTTGATCCAGACCTGATTTGTCTTTATAAAGGTTAGTCTCTCAACATTTTGTGTTGAAAGGCAAGTTCTCTTTGGGGTAACTATGCCACCTGCCTCACTAAACACCCACTCTAATACCATACTAATGGATGGGCAGGAAAGCTTTCCCAGGGCAAACTCAGAAAATTGCTGCCGCAATTCAACGTCTATGTCCTCCTCCTCCTCCTCTTGTGTCAGATATATCAGCTTCCTCTCCATGACATGAAGGAGTGGAATGATATCATTCATCCCATAGTCCTGGTGACTGACAAATAAAGTGGCCTCCTCAAAGGGCCTGAGCAAATAGTAGGTATCCTGCATGAGCTGCCACTGTCTAATATCAAAGTTATACCGTAGAACAGTCCCGTCCTTCTGCATTATCAAGATCAGTCCAACATGTGGAGGGGGTAGTTAAAGGGAATCTTTCACCTGTTTTTCACCTATATAAATAACAGCAGTGCCCCACAGAAGATTGCATATACATCCCAGACATACCTGTGTACACTTTGTGTCTGTATACCATGTTGAGAAAAAGCACTTTTATTCTGCAGGAAAACAGCTCCCAAGTGCCCAGCTCTACTGCTGCTGCTACTGCAAACCAGACCGAAGAGGGGAGGGCTGCTTTAGCTGCTCGTATCTTGGGATTGGTAGCAGATCGAAAAAAGCTGACATTCTGAGCTTTCAAATTATACCAAAATCATATCATTATATCCAGTATATAAGAAGATGTAGCTGTTAGAAATCGAGTCAGGAGAGAAAGCTGTTTTTAGTTTCACTTTCTGCTGGGCACTTGGGAGCTGTTTTCCTGCAGAATAAAATTGCTTTTTCTTAACATGGAATACAGACACACAGTGCACACAGGTATGTCTGGGATGTGTCTGCAATCTTCTGTGGGGCACTGCTGCTAGTTATATAGGTGAAAAACAGGTGAAAGACTCCTTTTAACATGTGGAAATGTTGCATCAGAGGCGATGTACGGGAACACCCTTCTGCCTTAGCAGGTCACTGTTAACGTCAGCTCTAATTTATCAACGTGGACTTAAACCGTGCAATGGCCAAAATTTAAGGAGTGGCCCCTTGACAGGCAATTGTCTGTTGGCCATAGTGTACAGTAACTGAATCAGTTATGTACTCGTAAGTACTCGCTGCTCGGACGAGAATCTCGCCATGCTCGAGGAAATGGCAACTTCCGCATTGTGCATTTTTGGCGCCTATAAACTCAGCCAATCACAAGCCAGGAGACTCTACGATACACCCAGCATCATGTGGGGCCCTTACATGTCGATAGCAGGGGTTGGCTGGCCTGATCAGGTGACCCTGGAATATACTAGTGACTGCCCGCGGTGCTCGGCTCAGATGCTGTCTGGATGTCGTTAGGGATAGAGCTGCTGCGTTTCAGGGAGAGTGTTAGGGCCTGCATTTAGTTCTTTGTTAGGCAGGAGTGATCTCAAAAGAACCCAACAGCCCTTCTAAGGGCTACAAGACATTTTTTTTTTGTCTCCTGGCTGGGCTGGCTGGCTGGCACTAGTAGTGCAGCTATCGCCATATATAACCCTTTTTTTTTATTGTTATATCTCAGTGATACAAATCCATTTCATACAGCTGTGTGGAACCATTCTGTGTGTCACAGTTCAGCTGTCCACTCACCACAAACCACAATCCGTATTTTCTGTCCAGGTGACCCATACTGTACGTCACGTAATCAAATACAGTCTTTTGCTTTCACTGATACAGCTACATTAGAAAAATCTCTGTGCAACATTTGTCTGGGTTGCAGTCAAAATAGCTACTGTCAGCAGGGGCTGAGTTTGCTCTCTGATAGTTTCTGCACGTCACGTTAAAAAAATATATATATATAAAAAAATATATAAAAAAAATATATAAAAAAATAGTTTTTTTGTTGTTTTATCTCAGTGATACAAATCCATTTCTCACAGCTGTGTGTAACCATTCTGTGTGTCACAGTTCAGCTGTTCAGTCGCAACAATCCGTATTTTCTGTCCAGGTGACCCATTCTGTACGTCACGTCAGTGAAAAAGGTCTTTTGCTTTCACTGATACAGCTACATTAGAAAAATCTCTGTGCAACATTTGTCTGGGTTGCAGTCAAAATAGCTACTGTCAGCAGGGGCTGAGTTTGCTCTCTGATAGTTTCTGCACGTCACGTTAAAAAAATATATATATATATATAAAAAAATATATAAAAAAAATATATACAAAAATAGTTTTTTTGTTGTTTTATCTCAGTAATACAAATCCATTTCACACAGCTGTGTGTAACCATTCTGTGTGTCACAGTTCAGCTGTTCAGTCATACAATCCCGTATTTTCTGTCAGGTGACCCATTCTGTACGTCACGTCAGTGAAAAAGGTCTTTTGCTCTCACTTATACAGCTGCATTACAAAAATCTCTGTGCGACATTTATCTGGGTTGCAATTAAGCGGACCGACTCTGCCTAATCTAATAGTTTCAATGTAATTGCTCCATACTGCATGGTACGTAATAACATACGTAATTTAGCTCTAACTTATCCACCTATATACAAAGCACAATCCGTATTTTCTGTCCAGGTGACCCATTCTGTACGTCACGTCAGTGAAAAAGGTCTTTTGCTCTTACTTATACAGCTACATTAGAAAAATCTCTGTGCGACATTTGTCTGGGTTGCAGTCAAAATAGCCACCGTCAGCAGGGGCTGAGTTTGCTCTCTGATAGTTTCTGCACGACATGTTCAAAAAAATATGTATATAAAAAAAAATATATTAAAAAATCGTTTTTTTGTTGTTTTATCTCAGTGAAACAAATCCATTTCACACAGCTGTGTGGAACCATTCTGTGTGTCACAGTTCAGCTGTTCAGCCACCACAATCCGTATTTTCTGTCCAGGTGACCCATTCTGTACATCACGTCAGTGAAAAAGGTCTTTTGCTCTCACTTATACAGCTGCATTACAAAAATCTCTGTGCGACATTTGTCTGGGTTGCAATTAAGCAGACCAAGTCTGCCTAATCTAATAGTTTCCGTGTAATTGCTCCATACTGCACGGTACGTAATAACATACGTAATTTTGCTCTAACTTATCCACCTATATATTTTCTTGTTCAGATTGAACAAGTTTGTGGGTTTCAGTACAGCAGGCCCATTTATTTAATTTTTTTATATAATACACTTATATACAGAAAATGTTGAACCCCAGGGCTAAGGGACGAGGGCGTGGGCGTGGGCATTCAATTACTGCAGGGGGCAGAGGCCGTGGTCCTGGGCAGAGTGAGACAGTACCTGCTGATGAGGGAGCAGAGGAACGCCGCAGAGCTACACTCCCTAGCTTCATGTCTCAACTTACAGGGACACGTGGTAGAGGACTGTTGAAACCACAACACTGCGAACAGGTGATGTCGTGGATTGCGAACAATGCTTCAAGTAATTTGTCCACCAGTCAGTCTTCCACACAGTCCACCCAAGTTACCCAAGGGAGCACTCCTCTGGCTCCTCCACCTCAACCTCCTTCCCCCCAGTCTGCCCCCTCCCAGGAAAATGTGATCCGGCATACTCTGAGGAACTGTTTTCTGGACCCTTCCCAGAGTCACAAACCACTTCTCAGGTTGCTGCTGACCTCTTTCCCAATGCCCAAGTTTTCCAACTGTCGCAGTCTGTGGTTGATGATGATGATGATGACAATGTTGACTTAGTGGAAGAAGTTTGTAAAGAGGTGTCGGACGATGAGGAGACACGGTTGTCAGACAGTGGTGAAGTTGTTGTAAGGGCAGGAAGTCCAAGGGGGGAGCGGACTGAGGAATCGGAGGATGACGAGGTGACTGACCCAAGTTGGGTTGAATAAGCCGAGTGAAGACCAGTGCTTCTGAGGCGGAGGCGAGTGCTGCACCAGAACAGGTTGTAAGAGGCAGTGGTGTGGCCAGAGGGAGAAGAGGGCAGAGCTGATGCATCAGCAGCAAACTGTTTCACGTAGTGAAGCTCCCGTGGCGAGGCCTAGAGTTCGCAAGTCTGGAGGTTCTTTAAGAAAGTGAGGATGACCGACGGACTGTGGTGTGCAACCTGTGCCACACCAGGATCAGCAGGGGTGCACCACTACTAGCCTAACCACCACCAGCATGCACAGGCCATATGAGTGCTAAACACCCCACTCAATGGAACCAAGGCCGTTCACCACCTCCTGCGGGTCACACCACTGCTCCTTCCCCTGTGTCACTCGCTGCCTCTGCTAGTCAACCCCCTGCCCAGGACCCCGGCACGAGCGCCTCCCGCCGGAAAACCACACCTTCGCCTCCACGATCCTCCACAGTGTCCACCAATGTGTCCCAGCGCAGCGTTCAGCTGTCTTTACAGCAGACGCTGGAGCGCAAGAGGAAATACAGTTCCACCCACCCACATGCCCAAGCCCTCAACGTCCACATCTCCAAATTGCTTGAGCCTGGAGATGCTGCCCTATAGGCTGGTAGAGACCGAGGCCTTTCGCAATCTCATGGCGGTGGCTGCCCCTCGGTATTCGGTCCCCAGCCGCCACTATTTTTCCCGATGTGCCGTCCCAGCCCTACACCAGCACGTGTCACAGAACATCATCCGTGCCCTGACCAACGCTGTTTCTGAGAAGGTCCACCTAACCACGGACACGTGGACAAGTGCTGCCGGGCAGGGACACTATATCTCACTGACGGCACATTGGGTTAACTTGGTGGAGGCTGGGACCGAGAATGACCCTGGGGCCGCTCATGTACTGCCCACACCGAGGATTGCGGGGCCTACCTCGGTCACGGTCTCTCAGACGTACTATGCCTCCTCCTCCTCCGACCCCTCCTCCTCCACCGAATTACCATCCGTGGGCACGGCGCCTTCAGTCGGTAGCTCTAGGCGCAGCAGCAGTGCCGTGGGTAAGCGCCAGCAGGCGGTGCTCAAACTGCTGAGCTTAGGTGACAAAAGGCACACCGCCCAAGAGCTGTTACAGGGCATCACGGCGCAGACCGATGTGTGGCTGGCACCGCTGAACCTCAAGCCAGGCATGGTTTGTGTGTGACAACGGGCGTAACCTGGTGGCGGCTCTGCAACTCGGCAGACTGACACATGTGCCATGCCTG